>OY740717.1:103261676-103264176 GCA_963513945.1 Hydrotaea diabolus | reverse complement strand
TACAGATACAGATACAGATACAGATACAGATACAGATACAGATACAGATACAGATACAGATACAGATACAGATACAGATACAGATACAGATACAGATACAGATACAGATACAGATACAGATACAGATACAGATACAGATACAGATACAGATACAGATACAGATACAGATACAGATACAGATACAGATACAGATACAGATACAGATACAGATACAGATACAGATACAGATACAGATACAGATACAGATACAGATACAGATACAGATACAGATACAGATACAGATACAGATACAGCTACAGATACAGATACAGATACAGATACAGCTACAGATACAGCTACAGCTACAGCTACTGCTACAGATACAGATACAGATACAGATACAGATACAGATACAGATACAGATACAGATACAGATACAGATACAGATACAGATACAGATACAGATACAGATACAGATACAGATACAGATACAGATACAGATACAGATACAGATACAGATACAGATACAGATACAGATACAGATACAGATACAGATACAGATACAGATACAGATACAGATACAGATACAGATACAGATACAGATACAGATACAGATACAGATACAGATACAGATACAGATACAGATACAGATACAGATACAGATACAGATACAGATACAGATACAGATACAGATACAGATACAGATACAGATACAGATACAGATACAGATACAGATACAGATACAGATACAGATACAGATACAGATACAGATACAGATACAGATACAGATACAGATACAGATACAGATACAGATACAGATACAGATACAGATACAGATACAGATACAGATACAGATACAGATACAGATACAGATACAGATACAGATACAGATACAGATACAGATACAGATACAGATACAGATACAGATACAGATACAGATACAGATACAGATACAGATACAGATACAGATACAGATACAGATACAGATACAGATACAGATACAGATACAGATACAGATACAGATACAGATACAGATACAGATACAGATACAGATACAGATACAGATACAGATACAGATACAGATACAGATACAGATACAGATACAGATACAGATACAGATACAGATACAGATACAGATACAGATACAGCTACAGCTACAGCTACTGCTACAGATACAGATACAGATACAGATACAGATACAGATACAGATACAGATACAGATACAGATACAGATACAGATACAGATACAGATACAGATACAGATACAGATACAGATACAGATACAGATACAGATACAGATACAGATACAGATACAGATACAGATACAGATACAGATACAGATACAGATACAGATACAGATACAGATACAGATACAGATACAGATACAGATACAGATACAGATACAGATACAGATACAGATACAGATACAGATACAGATACAGATACAGATACAGATACAGATACAGATACAGATACAGATACAGATACAGATACAGATACAGATACAGATACAGATACAGATACAGATACAGCTACAGCTACTGCTACAGATACAGATACAGATACAGATACAGATACAGATACAGATACAGATACAGATACAGATACAGATACAGATACAGATACAGATACAGATACAGATACAGATACAGATACAGATACAGATACAGATACAGATACAGATACAGATACAGATACAGATACAGATACAGATACAGATACAGATACAGATACAGATACAGATACAGATACAGATACAGATACAGATACAGATACAGATACAGATACAGATACAGATACAGATACAGATACAGATACAGATACAGATACAGATACAGATACAGATACAGATACAGATACAGATACAGATACAGATACAGATACAGATACAGATACAGATACAGATACAGATACAGATACAGATACAGATACAGATACAGATACAGATACAGATACAGATACAGATACAGATACAGATACAGATACAGATACAGATACAGATACAGATACAGATACAGATACAGATACAGAGACAGAGACAGAGACAGAGACAGAGACAGAGACAGAGACAGATACAGATACAGATACAGATACAGATACAGATACAGATACAGATACAGATACAGATACAGATACAGATACAGATACAGATACAGATACAGATACAGATACAGATACAGATACAGATACAGATACAGATACAGATACAGATACAGATACAGATACAGATACAGATACAGATACAGATACAGAAACATATACAGATACAGATACAGATACAGCTACAGCTACAGCTACAGCTACAGCTACAGCTACAGCTACAGCTACAGCTACAGCTACAGCTACAGCTACAGCTACAGCTACAGCTACAGCTACAGATACATATACAGATACAGATACAGATACAGATACAGATACAGATACAGATACAGATACAGATACAGATACAGATACAGATACAGATACAGATACAGATACAGATACAGATACAGATACAGATACAGATACAGATACAGATACA